>JAPPVO010000010.1:44155025-44201219 GCA_030407325.1 Camellia japonica | reverse complement strand
AAAAAGTGTTCACCCTGAAATTATGAAGACATACAAAGTTCACCTTTGGGAATAACACCACAATTAAAAGTTACTACCATAATAACCCCAATAAGATTTAATGTTATCACCCAATTAAGCTTTCACATGATGATTCAATTATGCCATCTTGGATATTAGTTGAGCTATGATACTTATTGATTATTCCCATTGATTCCATAAAATTTTGTCATTTTTTATTTAGAAAAAGAGGATAAGTAAGCCTTAAAAGTAAGGGTTTTAGTTTTGGTTTTGTGCTTTTATTGCTTTTTCAATATTTTTCATGTGGGTGTGAATATCATAGTGGTCCAAAAGTATAATTAAAAGCATAATATTAAAAACAACTCTTACAACGATTGTTAGTTAAGAAAATATGTAAAAAAAAAAAATACTAAAATATATAAAAATGTATAAATATATTTGAAAGTGTTTTGAGGTTGTAAAAAATGTATTAAAATTATAAATATTTTGATATTTTGCATTCCTTATTAACAACACTTATGACTGTCGTTAATAGGACCCAATTAAGAACAAATCAAGGTACTTTTGAGTCTTTATCCTTCCTCTACTCGATTTTAATTTGGGCCCTACTTTCCTTTCTCTTTAAAATTATTATGTAATTGTTCTTAAAAAAAAAAAAAACACATTAAAAATTAAAAATTAAAAAATAAAAATAAAAATAAGTTGTTTTGAGATACGCACGGTTCTCACAAATTACTTGACTTTTTTAGCCTATGAAACCGGACATACTTTTGGGTACTAATGCAGACAAACAATGGAGTGGATAATCAAATGATAATTTAATAGTGTATTTAGGCCTAGTTTGAGGAGTAATCATTTTAGTTAAAAAATTTAAAATTATTATAAATTATTAGATCACTCTCTCTATTTTTTTACATATTTTTTTTATAAAAAAAAAAATTATTTCAATAATCTATTCCTAAACAAGACCTTACTAGTAAATCTAATTAACTAATGGTGAAGTGAATCTGAATCTTCTACAGTATATTATCTGTAATATATTTTGAGACGAAGGACAGCTATTTTTTATTTTTATTTTTAATGTTTTGGGACACTATAAGAGTCCTATTTAGTACAACTTAATAATCAAAAAGTATAAATTAAAAATACCATTTTCTCAATTTTTAGATAATCAACTTATTTAAATTATTTTAGTTTAAACTGTAACAAATAACCAAAATGTCTTACAAGTAATCAAAGATCCGAACTGAGTAGTGAGAGAAGAACACGACAAAAGGACCGAACGTGGGTTGCTTTCTTTCCTTTATATCATTCAGAGCCAACCAACCTCCTAATGCAAGGCAGGGACCACTTCTTTACACCTAGCAAATTCTCTGGCTTATTCTGTGACCCACCAGTTATATATATATATATATATATGTGTTTGGTAAGGTTTTGAAAAGATGGTTATTTCCCTTACTTTGAGTGGAGTATTTGGTTAAAATTTTTAAAAATTAATTTCACATTTACTTTTTAAAATATGTCTATTTGGTCGTTTTTCGGACGTTCGGTAAGTTGACTGAAACAATGTTCGGTGTTTTTTTTTTATATTTATATATTTTAAATAAAAATATTTTTGGAATTTTTTTAAATTTTTTTTGAGCTTTGAATAGAATTTTGAATTGTGTGTTTGGTTACGAGTTGTAAGTTTTTTAATCAAATATCATATGTCATATCATTCATTTTAAACTCAATTCAAAACTATTTTCAAAACTTATAATCAAACAAATTTCTCGCAATCAAATAATAATTCCAAAACTCATAAACTCAAAAAATAACTCTATTATCAAATTATAATTATAAAACTCTACCAAACGTTACCGTAATGTGTTTTTTATTTGCTTCTCTCTCTCTCTCAATATATATATGGGAATAGACTATTTTAATTAATTATTTAATTTTTATAAAAAAAATATATGTAAAAAAACAAAAAGAATAATATGATAGATATTTTATTTTATTGACTATTTTAACCTATCTCCAACTCTCTTATAGGAGTCATATATATCTATTTCTTTTTTGTTGTGTTCCATATACATGTTATGCTACTTGAAGAGTTAATTATCGCTAATGTCATAATTACGAAAATAATAATGAGTCCAAACTAAATATAACCAAAATAATAATATCATCTTAACTATGACATCATAATGATTCATAATTAACATCATAATGAGTCATAACTAAGTCATAATTAACACTACAATATATCATAATTGACTTATTTTGAAAATATTTTGAAAAATAGATTAAAAGTTGATTTTTTAATTTTTTTTTTAAAAAGTGTAAAAGAGATGATATAATTTTAAAAAGTTAAAAAAATATAATAAAAAAATAACTTTTAACTGAATTGTCAAAACAAAATATCATAATTTGAGTATCTAGTACACACTCCAAATAAGGGTTTGTAATTACAGAATTTTCCTATATAAAGATGATGTGCACACCCGGTAAGATGGTGTACTATAATTACAAGGAAAATGTTTTGGTGCCCGAATGAGCCCCGTCCCTAATGCCCCGATTTTCAGAGAAGCGAGAGAGAGAGAGAGAGAGGGAGAGAGAGGAGGCTCGCAGCCCTCCGCCGGCCGTCGCCTTTGCCCTATCGTCGCCGCCCCGCCTCCGCCGTCGCCCTCCGCCCGCCGTCGCCTCTGCTCGATCGTCGCAGCCCCGTCTCCATCGCTGGCTCCGCCTCTGCCAGCCCCGTCTCCTCCGCCAGCCCCCTGCCTCTTCCCCCTGCATCTGCCCCCTGCATGTACCTCGAACACCCGCCCCTGCCTCCTCCCCGCCGCCTCTGCCTCCCCTCTCTTTCTTCTTCTCTCTTCTTCTCTTCTTCTGATTTTCTGATTAAAAAAAAAAAAAAAAAATTCAGACGACGAAACGATGTCGTTTTGTCGTTTCGGGGCATTTGGGGAAAGAGAATTCGGGCTCTCAATCGCGACTCTAATTACAATATGAAAATGTTTTGGTGCCCGAATGAGCCCCGCCCCTAATGCCCCGATTTTCAGAGAAAAGAGAGAGAGAGAGAGAGAGAGGGAGAGAGAGGAGACTCGCAGCCCTCCGCCGGCCGTCGCCTCTGCCCTATTGTTGCCGCCCCGCCTCCGCCGTCGCCCTCCGCCCGCCGTCGCCTCTGCCCGATCGTCGCAGCCCCGTTTCCATCGCCAGCTTCGCCTCTGCTCCGCCTCTGCCAGCCCCGTCTCCTCCGCCCGCCCCCTGCCTCTTCCCCCTGCATGTGCCTCGAACACCCGCCCCCGCCTCCTCCCCCCGCCTCTGCCTCCCTTCTCTTTCTTCTTCTTTCTTCTTCTCTTCTTCTTCTTTCTTCTTCTGATTTTCTGATTAAAAAAAAAAAAAAAAATTCAGACGACGAAACGACGTCGTTTCGTCGTTTCGGGACATTCGGGGGAAGAGAATTCGGGCTCTCAATCGCGACTCATTACAATAATTTAAAGGAATTTTTTTTTTTTTTTTTTTTTAAGTTATCAAAATTTAAAATTCGAAATCAAAATCTGAAGTAGTTATATATAGGGTCTGTTTTATACAATTTATTATAAGTTAAAAAAATAATAATTAGTAAAAATCAAAAGCATCTCTTCTCAACTTTCAAATAATTCAATTTTTTTCTACTTATTTACGTTATTTTTGTTTGATTAGGTGCAAGCAAAAATTGCACACCAAATAGTCTACCACAAATTTCAAATATATATATATATATAAGTAGCTCAGATAAATTGTACCAAATAATTACACAGAAAAACTTTAAGAATAGAAAAAAAATGTGACACTTCACACCAGAAAAGGTGTGGTGTGCTTTATATAATAAAATAAATTCTTTTTATTTTTGCATTTAACTAGAGAGATGTTTTTGGGAGTCCACTTCTATTAAGCAAATCATTCATCTTGTAGAGTTCACTAAGCAAATTATGCATGCACAAAAATAATTCAATCAAATATTAATAATTACATGATTAAATCCTATTTATTTTTTTAAAAAATAGATAACAATTGTCTAGTCAGCCATATTTTAAGACTTTTATAACAATCAAATATTAATAATTATATGATAAATCTTATCATTACTTTTATAACAATTAATTAAATTTTAGCCTCTTGCACTTTTAACACAATTTTTAATAAAAGTGTGTTCACCTTGCTTGTTTCCACTTTTCAAAAAATACTTTTCAAAAAATTTTACTTTCTTATTTTCCGTATTTTTTTGTTTTTACTGAATTTTTAAAAATATTTTAAGCAATTTTTTTACTTTTTAGACACACCTAACATAAATACACTTAAAAAGTAAAAAAATTATAAAAAAAATCTTTTAAAAATTCACTAAATACCAAAAATACAAAAAAAAATACAAGAATTCAGTACATTTTTTATATTTTTATGTATTTATTAATTTTTTAAAATATTTTTTCACAAATTTTTTACTTTTTAGATACATCTAAGTAAGGTGCATCTAAAAAAGTAAAAAAAAATGTTTAAAACTTAAAAAATATTCACTAAAAACAAAAAAATACGAAAACAAAAAAAGTCAGTTTTCAAAAAACTTAATTCAGAAAACTCAAACTAAACACATTGAGTATTCATAAAATTGTTTAATATAAGATGTCCAATTATTTTAATTTTTTATATAAATATTTTATTTGATAAATTTTATAAAATAAATAATTTAAATTATTGTGATGAATAATATATTATATATGTTGGAGTGCGTGGAGTGGGAGAGATATGATACCCTTTATTCTTTATGGAAGGATGAGAATGTAACTACAAGAAATTAGATCCGTGGAAGAAAGTGAAAATGGTCCCTTCATTCCACCCTTTTTCATGGCTTTATAATATTCAGACAAGTAAAGTAAGACTGATTCTCTCAAAAGGCTTTTGTTCATTTTTTGAAGTTTCTATAGTTTAATTAATAGCACCAGCAATTGAAAATGACTGGTCACCTATATAGTTGATGAATCGACACCCCAACAATAATTTTGTCGAAAAATGATATTTGTTATTAGATAAATATTATTCATTACTAGACAAATATTATTATTTTTACTCCATACGTACAATAAATAAGAGAAGTTTTATAATGTCTATTTTATAATGAATGTGTAATATGTTTTAATTGAAAAAAATTACGCTATTTGATTATGATTTATTTATAATCGAATAAGTCTTTAATTATACTTTAACTGTTATATGTTTATAATCCATTCTAACCCTTTTAATTAAAATTAAAAGTGATTTAATTATGACACAAAGTTGTATCAATAGCTAGGGTTAAAAAACAGTTGAGTCTAGCCGAGTAATAGGTTGTTCAAATTCAGTTTGATAACTTAAAGAGTTTTAAAATTATGTTAAAGTATGATTTGTTTACCTAACGAGTTTATTTTGAACAAGCTTTTAATGAACCAAACACGAGTTGAGTTCGATTAGTTTGATTTTTTTATAGTGCATATAAACTTATTGAGTTGAGTAGCAAGTTGTTTAAGTTTGGCTTAAACACTTAATAAGTTTAAAATTGTGTTCAAACTTAATTTATTTATATAATGAGTCGATCTCAAATGAGTTTTTAACGATCCAATTACAAATCAAACTGAAATAACTTGGTTCCACCTCTATCAGTACCACAAAAGATTTTAACTTGTATGGCATATCTTTTTGCAACGTATATTGTAAAATCTACTTTTATGTATTTTCATAATGGTCTAGACTCTGAATTCGTTTGTTTCATATGTTTGTGAATCCTATCAAAATTTATGGATGACGCCTCTCCTCCATATTAAGCATACACAAAAAAGAGATTAGCAAAAGAGGAGTCGAATATAGGGATGATGTAAGATAAGAAGATGACCTGAAATAATTGTTCAAGTAGTCATAGAGAGAGCACTTATGTGTCAAGATAAGTGAGAGTTCAGGTTCGGATCTATAGAAAGACGTTAGCCTACATAGTAATCTTATTACTGACATACTAATTGCTATCTTGTGAAAATAATAATAATAATAATAATAATAATAATAATAAAAAAAAAGAGATTAGATAAGAAGATAAATAAAAATAAATATATGTGATGCTCTCCATAAATAATGAATTATAAAATATACTAAATAGGTCATTATTTATCTTTTCACTAATAAATTTAGATTAACATTAATATTCCATGATAAATTTTTTACTAAAGTCAATGAGAAATGACACATTATAATAATTACTCATAAGTCACCCTTTCTCTCCTAATTTTCTAATTTCTAGATAAGGTCATTAATTTAAATAAGTTATACTGCATCTATGGAGATTAAATGAAAGATAACTAATACCAAATCCTTCACCATTTAAATTTGATGAAATTTTTGATAAAAATGAGATCCAATCCATTTATCAAATTTATATCAAATTAAGTTTTCACCAAAAATACAATAACAGATGAATCAAATCTTTCATCAAATTTTCAGTAACTCATTTTTTATTTAAATTTGATGAAATTATTAAAAGATAAAGTATTAGAAATCAAGTTTTCACCTGAATTGATTAAGAAAGATTTTTTTAGATAGGTTAGTTATTTATTTATTTTTTTTAAATGATGAAAATTTTGATTCTTACCATTAGAGTGAGCTATATAAAAATTAAGTTTCTGATCTAAATTGTTGAACAAATTTGATGAAAAAAAATGTAAAGAGTTGGAGATGCTCTAAGATTGTTAGAATTAGATCTCTTGGAATTATTTCGTCATTCGTCCAACTATTAAAAAAAATGAAATAAAAAATTATACATTCTCGTTTCATTTTTTTTAATCTCATCTTACAATATAAATAATTCTATAATATTTATTCACATCATGCCCAATCATTTATTATATCTATTTATTTCAAAAATAATATCCAACATAATAATCTGTATAAAGCATAACATAATTCCCTCTCAAAAATAATTTGTATCAAACATGATGTAATGGTAATGTCAAAGATGGAGACGAATTGAATGAGACAAAGTTTTGTGGGCTATACAATTATTATTGAGTATGCCTTACACTTTGGACAGACAACTAACTTATCCTTTGAAATTCAATTGTTTGGAAGTGTCAAAAGGGCAATTGATTCATGAATTTGACAAATACCTTTCGCATAAGATGAATGAGAGAAATTTCCATCACCAAACAACATGACTCAAGTGAGAACCCCAACTACTCTTGACAATTGATTTTTTTTCTTCACATTTTCTATATAATTGTACTTGTTTATTTATTATTTATTTTGATCAATGATAACAAAAGAGAACATAAACAAGGGCATTAATATCTTTATATATATATATATATGTTATGGAGCTAGATTCTTTTTTGTTCAAAATCTATATTGGGGGGTGTTGTCTAAACCTGTAAGACTTACCATGATTCTCATTTTGATAACAACAAGTTTCTTCAATTCAAATATTTTATTTTGTTGGAATATTCGTATATATCATTAACACAAAAAATTAGGTCGATGCGATAATTATAGTCTAGCAATTTATCTTATTTGTCTTAAAAAAAAAAGATGACAAATGTATTTTTAAAAATAGACTATTCATTTTTTTGGTAACAAATACAATAAATTGAATAGGTTATGATTAAATTGAAGAAACTTGTGCTACTACATCACATAGTCCACAATAAATTGAATAGGTTACGATTATCGGATCGAATCAAATTTTTTTGTGCATGATATACACGAAGGGCCCTACAAATGAATGACTTGGATCATCAAAACAAGATCCATAATGAACTCCAACAAAACTCTCCAATCTAGAAAATAGACTGCAAGGAAGCCCAGTCCATTATTTGGAATAGGAGTGCTCGCGAATCAGGTTGGGTCGGGTGGAATCTCATCCACCGTTTGTCCACACTTAGGTGGATCGGAAAAAATCATTCTGCATTCATCAACTTAGTTAGCTGATGCTGATTAAGCGGCTATGCGGATTGACGGGTGAATACAAATTGATTTAGTAGTTTGGATTTTACTATTTTGGAAATTTCTTTGAATTTATTTTTAGTAATTCTTTACTATTTTACACCCAAAATTTTTTATTGTTTATTTTTTATAGTAAAAATAAATGCCTAATTTTCATATTTCATAAATAGCAAAAATGATTACTAAATAAAATGTTTTTTTTTTTTTTTTTAACAAACAAAGCATAAAAGCATAATATCATATTCTTAAAAATGTTGGTAAATCAGGTTGAGTGGCTTCCATTCCATCATCCATCCGAATTTATGTGGGTTGGAATAAATGCATCCGTATTCGTCCACTCGGACTGTTGAAACTGTTCATTCTGTGATGAATTAGTTCGAACCATTTAATTTTAACAGATCAGATGGATGTTTACCCAATCCTAATTTAGTGATATATATTTTCGATGTATCTCAACATTGTTTGGAGGTAGCTAACTTTTGTCTACACCTCAACCCTAGAAACACATTGTTCAAAGATATCAATATGTTCAAAATTTTAGTGACAACAATTTTTTATTTATTTATGTTTTTGAAATGGGTTTTGAAAACTGTTTTAAAAATGAAAACAATGCCACAGCATCATTAGGGGTGATTTTATTTTCACCTAAATAGTAACTTAGTATGCCCTTCTATTGGACGCGGGGTTCCTGCTATGGATCACTCCCTGCTGTGCATGTTGTGAATTGAAATGGCATCGTTTTATCCCCTTAATTTTTTTTTTTTCATATGTAAGTGTTTCATTAATTCTTATTTTATTATAACAAAACAATCAACCTAGCTGCTGCCGTTTTCTCTACCCCCAAAAGGTCTCTGCTTTACATGGGGTAGAAAAGTTAGTTTTTTTTTTTTTTTTAATACATTTTCGTCTTCTCTCAAACAAATTGAACAGTGTTCTCTGTCTTTGCTTCACTGTCCTTCTGTCGGATTCACAGACCATTATTGTTCAACAAACTGGTGTGTGTATCTATATATATATATTATATGTATATATGTCTTGTATTTTATTTTGTACAGTGTGTTAGTGGGTTCAACAAGTATAATGGTTTGGTTTGTTTTCTGTGAATGGATTGAGAAACACAATTGTATATTATAAGAAAATTTCTTTATTATGTAATTTGTTTCGTACATGTTATGTATTTTTGTATAAATATTATATAATTTTTTTTAAGGAGTTACGATAATTTGTAATTCATAATTTTTTTTATAGCAATGTTATGTATTTTTTTGGAAATATTACACATTTTTATAACAATGTTATGTATTTTTTTTAATAATGTTATGCATTTTATGGTCTAAAAAAAGTTTCAATAAAAAAAAATCTATAACCTTACTACGAAATACAAATTTAATTTTTTAATCATAAATTGTCATGACTCAATAAAAAATGACATAATATAGTAATTCTAATATAATTTTGCAATTGTATATTATAATCTACTTAGACACAATAAATTTCCAATGCTACTGTACAAATTACACATCTTTTTTTTCCTCTCCCATAGTCTTTTAATTAATTTACATTATTAATTGATTTATTAGATTTCATTGAATTGTTTAATTACTCGACATTTAAAATTAATTAATAACTTTTTTGCTCAGATTCTTGTTTCGTTTAATTTTTTTTTCTCATATTTGTTAGTGTTGAAATGGAGGATGGTATAATGAATGATGGTGGACTTGAGAGATGCATTGAAGAAATAAGAGAGTTGGCCAAGGATAAATCACCATATCTTGGTATGGAGTTTCCATCGGAAGCAGCAGCATATGAGTTTTATAATGAATACAGAAGAATTGTGGGGTTTAGTATTAGAAGAGATTATTGTAACAAAAGCAAGAAAGATGGTGTTATGATTAGTAGAATGTTTGTTTGTTGTAAGGAGGGAGAGAGGGAAAAAGATAAACGGTACATGATGATAAAAAATCCTCAAAGTGAGACAAGAACAAACTGTAATGCATTCATGCATATATCTTTTAAGCGGAACTTGTCGAAGTAGATTATGTCAAAGTTTGATAACAACCACAACCACCCTTTGCATCTTCCTCAATGTACTCATTTGATGCCATCTCAGAGAAAGGTATGTGATGCTTAAGGTATAAATATTGATATAGTTGATGAGATTGGAATATCTTTTAAGGCTTAACATGATCTTATTAGTGCTATAGCAGGAGGGAAGGAATTTATAGGGTTCATGCGGGAGGATCAAAAAACCTACATACGTGCAAAAAAACAACGAAGCTTGCAGTATGGTGAAGCAAGGAGTTTGTTAAGATATTTCCAGCAACAAGTGGCAAAAAATCCATATTTTTACTATGCCATTCAGTTGGATGTAGATGAGATGATTATTAATATTTTTTGGACCGATCATCAGATGATAACATATTATGGGCTTTTCGGTGATGCGGTGTCATTTGGCACAACTTTTCGAACAAATAAGGAGTACCGTCCACTTTCTTTATTTTCTGGCTTTACCACTTTAGAATGATTGTGATTTTTGGTGCAGTATTATTGTATGATGAAACTGTAGAGTCATTTGAATGGTTATTTGAAACTTTTTTGGATGCAATGTCGGGAAAAAAGCCTATTAGTTTTTCCACAGACCAAGATCAAGCAATGGCTAAGGCAATTTCACAAATCACGCCTGAGGTTTTCATGGGTTGTGCACTTTTCACCTAATGCAAAATACTTTGAAGCATTTAGGTTTCTTGTTCAAGAGTGGTTCAAAATTTAGTAACGATTTAAAAGCTTGCATTTATGACTACGAGAATGAGCATGAATTAATTGAAGCTTGGACTTCTTTGATTGATAAATACAACTTGCAAGAGAATGAGTGGATGAAAATAACTTGGAGAAAAAGAGAGCAGTGGACGTATGTGTATATGAAGTGGGTATTTATTGGAGGAATGCGAAGCACACAACTTAGTGGGTGTTTGGAAAGTGGCTATTTTAGAGGCTTTTTGACTTTTTTGACTATTTTAGTAGGTTATTTTAGTTTTTGTTTTTGGGAAGTTGGGTTGGATTTTTATTTGAGTTGTTGTATTAAAAAATTTGTTTGAAATGATGTTTAGATAAAAAATAATTAAATTATTCCCCAAAAGTCGTGCATGACGTGATGATGAAGCTGTGCCTGATTTGGATTATTATGTTGGGATATGAAATGACTAAAGTGCCCCCGTGGGTTGGAATGCTAAGTTGGGTTAGTAAAAAAATAAAAGGGCAAAATCGTAATTTCAAATATACACTGCACAGTCATACACTGCACAGTCATAATTTCAAATATACAGTGCACAGCAAAATCGTCAGTTTCTGATTAAAAAAAAAACAAACAAACAAACTCAACTACAGTACAACTTTTTGGCTATTTGTTTAAAATGAGGCTAAAATAGCCTTTTAGCCTCTTCCCAAACACCGCCTTAGTGAAAGTCTAAATGAAACATTAAGGGGATATTTGAAAGATGATCATAACATTGTTCAATTATTTACTCACTTCAATCGGATTGTTGTAGATAAGCGGTATGAAGAAATTTCTGCAATATATGATTTTAGACAAAAGTTGCCAAGAATGAAATTGAAAAAGTCTCTCACACTACGCCAAAACAGGGTATTAACGGCGGTTTTTTTAACGGCGGTTTTCGTTACCGCCGTTAAAGGTACTATTAACGGCGGTAACGAAAACCGCCGTTGATACCGCCGTTAAAAAAACTGCCACTAAAGTGTCTTTAACGACGGTAATGAATGGGCATTAGCGGCGGTTTTGTTACCGTCGTTAATGACGGCGGTCTTTGCCGGCGGAGCTCCGGCGAAACTCCGGCGAGTTCCGGCGAAACCATCTACAATAAAGTAAAAGTAATGTTTAAATATTTATTTAGGGAATATATTTCATGAAGAGTGGCTATGGTAGAGTGGTTGGTGTGGGTGGATGAGAGGTTGAGGGTTCAAGACTTGGGGAGTGCAAGAAGAAAGAATTATTTTTTGAAAAATTTGAACCTATTTACGGCGGTAAAAAACCGCCGTTTTTGGTCCTATATTACCGCCGTTTTTGGTCGACTTTTAATGACGGTAATTTACCTTTTTATGACGGTTGTACTTTTTCCGACATGCGCATAAATGGCGGTAATGAAACCGCCGTTAATACCGCCGTTAAAGGCTTTAACGGCGGTTTTACAACCTTTAACGGCGGTAAAAAACCGCTGCTAAAGCCCAATTTTGGCGTAGTGTCATTTTAATCCAGGTTGCGAGTTTGTACACCCTCCCTATCTTTGATTTATTTCATTATGAATTGGATATGTCCCTTTGTTGTCAAGTGAAGCAATTCCATGAGTTAGAAGGAGAAGTTAAGTGTGTGATTGGCTTGTATGGTAATGATGAAAAGTATATTGTGGAGGGTAGGGTGGAAGTTATTGGGCTAAGAGGAGAAAAAAGCTGTCGAGAAATACATTATACTTGTAAGAAATTTGAGAACTTTGGAATTTTATGTAGTCATGCAATCAAAGCACTTGATAGAATGAATGTTATGGAAATTCCCGAAAGGTATATATTAGGCCGATGGAGATTGGATACAAAAGATTGTGAAGTTGAAGAGAAAAATGTTATAATGGATGAGGATGATCCGAAGTTGTTAATATTAGCACGTTATAGATATCTTTGTCCAAGAATGGTGAAACTAGCAACTCAAGCATCTATGCACAAACCTGCCTATCAATTAGTAGATGAAGGGGTTAAAGAATTTTGTGTAAAAGTAGTTGAAAATTTTGGTACCAAAGAATTAGATGTGGATGACCCCAACTTTGCACAAGTTAAGGGTATAAAGAAGAAAGATATTGGAAACAAAGTGAGGAGTAGATTAAAACCTTGGCATGAGAAGGCAAAAGTTATTTCACAACCTATCCGCCTATCCGCCTTAGTAAGGTATTACCTACGTACTTTTGAAATTTCAAATAACATGCATTTATTTTTATAAATTGTGTAAAGTATTGATAACTTTTTGAACTTCTTTAAACTATTAGTCAATCAAGCAACATTACAAATGTTCAAAATTCATCTTCAAACCAACCACATGTTAGCTATTGTTTTATGTTATGTTATTTATTTTTATTTTTTTATAAATTGTGTAATGTATTGATAAATTTTACAACTTATTTAGACTATCAGTCAATCAAGCAATATCACAAATGTTCAAAATTCATCTTTAAGCCAATCACAGGTTAGCTCTTGTTTTATGTTATTTGTTTATTTTTTAGAGTACGTTGTACTAGTGTATTTACTTTTCACGGTGCTTTATAGAGTAGGATGTTGGGAGTCTCTATTGGCCACAATTGATAAATTATGGGTATAATCTTCTCACACGTGATACTAATTCATACTCACCAAGGTATCCACAATCACAACCTCTGTCTTTACAAGCATCACATAGTCCACAAAGTTCTCAAATAAGTAATATATATATGTTTGTAATGTAATTTAGTCCATAAAATTTATTTTGATAATTTTTTTTAAGGGAATATTACTTAATTTAGCGGGGCACAATCCAATGGAGACCAAATTTAGAAATGAGAGTTCTTTTGATTTTTCTATTTATTCCTAACTGCCTCCAGAAAATCGACGTGGGGATCCACTTTATAGTTTTTGTTTTGAGAATTGAAATTGAAGGTTTTTAGAATTTTGTTTGGATGATTTAGAATAGTTGAGACAAATTTTGAGATATTTGGCAAGAGATTTTGAAGTTTGAATGCCTCAGAATTTTGTTTTATTTATTTATTTTTTTATACAGATGTTGGGTGTGAATTGAATATATTTTGGCCTTAAGTTGGTTTTATTTTTTTATACAACTATTTTTTTTTTGAAGTTACATTTTTTTGTTTATGGTTTGATAAATTGATTTATTCAATTACAATTTTTTCCCCTTTCAATTTCACTTTTGATGCATTTAAGCCAGTTTTGAAAAAGTCAAAACATGTATGGTTTGTTTCATTTTAATTTTAAAATTAATCTTTTAAAAAAAATACAATTTAGTTATTTTGATAAATTGATTTGTTTTTGATGAATTATTTTTATTTTATTTATTTTATATTTATAAAATAAAAAATTTCTGCACAAACTCACCCCTTCACCTTATAGGACTGCAAGGACCAGTAGACGGTGGCAGCTAGGTTGATTGTTTTGTTATAATAAAATAAGAATCAATGAAACCCCTTACATATAAAGGGGAAAAAAAAAACGAAAAAAAAGGGATAGAACGATGCCGTTTCAATTTACAATCGGCACGGCAGGGAGTGATCCACAGTAGAGACCTCGTGTCCCTTCCTATTATATCCTATTATAAATTTATTAATAAGGACAATACATAATAAATCTTAAAATAAAATTTTTTTTTCTCATGATACATCCTAATCATCTATACAAAATTTTCATATTCAAATTTTTATATCTTCTTCCCAAAAAAGGAGATTGCACCTTTAAATGATTATCTATAATATTGTTGTAGAACATAACCCCATTCGGATTAACTTCTCCAAATCTCCCTCCTATCATCAAATAACAAGAGCCAATCAGATTAACAAAACTAACAGAGATAAATTTGAGAAACTCCTACTGGGTAGAACTTTGGACCATGAAATCGAGAATCGATAAGCATTTATCCCCAGTGAATGCACTATCTTCAGTGGCAGAGACAGGATTTTGGTTCAGAGGAGGCAATAATAAAGTAAAATATTATGTCTATAATAATGTTACCCACCCCATTGTGTTTCAACCCTATCAAATTTAACTCCATTTCTAATCATGACATTGATTTAGATTGTAATGTTCGTCTCTAAATAAAAGAAAATATTTTATTGAGAGATTTCATCAAAAAAAAAAAAAAAAAAAAACAAGTAATCATCCACATATTTAGAAAGTTGATGCCCCTCCTGAACCATCTCTAACTATCTCAATGCCTTCCTGTGAAAAATCAAACAAAACAGTAACTTTTTATCCATTTTTTGGGCAAGAAACTAACTTCAAACTAATTCAACTTTGAAAATACTATGAAGTAACGATGGCAGTGATCTTCAGCAACATCAATCTTTTTTTAATTGATTTATTTTGTATTTGGGTGTACTACAAATTATGATTTTATCTTGAAGAATAATTTGCGAAAAAACATAAGGTATATTAAGAGTAAATTATAACTCTAAATAATTTAGTAAAAAGTACTGAAAAATTAGACGTACTAAATGATTTTTTCAGTGCAAATAATATCACCCCACCCTCAGCTTTGTCAAATGGTGCTCCCAGTTTAAATTGGTGAAGTAATAAGATTAGACTCCTTGGGGATTTAAACCCAAACTTCTCATCACTTGCAGATCAAAATCTATTTATCAACCTAATGCAATCATCAACTCTTATGAACTCTAACTTGAATAATAAAAAATAAATAGATAAATAAAAATGAAAGGTAGGCCATGATCCAACACCCAAAATGGTCTCATCAATCATAGGGACACCCATGCAAATTATAAACCATAGTCATGTGGACCAATTTTTTATCAACACAACTTGGCCATTATTTTTCTGTGAAACATTTTTTTTTGGGTCGTTGGGGATCGGGGAAGGAGATCCCGGGTTTGAATCCAAGTGCTCGGCTTAGTTAATTATTGACTCTGTATTTGAATTATAGATTTAGATAAAAATTTAAAAGGAAGAAATGACATGAAAAAAAAAAAAAAACTAGCGTATATTTTATTCATATTTTTTCTTTCTTTTTCTAAATATCTACATAAATTTATAATTCAAACACAACCTAAAAAGCATTAGGAACTCTACAGTTTTTTTGTTTTTTTTTAACAGTGTAGGAACTCTACAATTGGGCTGCATTTGCCAGCTAGGCCCAAATTGATTACAAGTCGGATAACCCAATTATTACCCACTCTAACCATGAGAAATAGCAGGCCCAAATCCATTTCCCAATTATGACGCAAATAAAAATTAAAATAGGGAACTTACTAATAAGCCTCGTATACAAAGTTCAAAATCCATCTAATCTCAAAACAAAATATTTGTACCAATTAGTCATATATATTTTTAATTGTTATCAAAAAATTATTTTTGTTTTTGTTTTTGTTTTTTTTTTAATTTATAGATCCTGTTACATCCCATTACCGTCGGACTTCTGTCAGACAGTCACCGGAGACTCGCCGGAATATTCAATATCACTGGGAAGTCGTCGGAGTATCGCTGGAAAGTCGTCGGACTATTGCCGAGAAGTCGCAGAAAGTTTACCGGGCTGTTATGAACGCCAATGGAAGTTACCGGAATGTCCAGAACGTTCGTTGGATGTTAAGAACATTATTGGAGACTCACCGGAATATCCAGAATATTGCCAAAAAAAAAAGAATAAATGAAAAAATTAGAGCAAAAAAACATAGCAAAATATGCTAAATATTGATAAACTAAAAGAAAAAAAATATAACGACAAAAAACAGCAACAATGGGAAAAACATATGTTGTTTTTTAATTTTTGTAGGGTTTAAGCAAATAATCTTCAATATTGATCAAATTGAAAAACGAGTTTTGAAACTGTAAAATGTTACAGTTTCAGAGCTAAAATCTATTAAGTATTTATCCTTATTAATCAAATTAAAAAACATGTTATGAAACTGCAAAATTTTATAATTTTAAACCATGATTCATTCTAGCACCAAAAAAATTGAAATTGCAAAATTTTACAGTTTTCACCGCCTGTAACTAATACTTGAAAACAACTAATTCATAATTTGAATTTTTTTTTCCATTAAAACAGAAAATAAGACTTGTGTAACAGAGAAAAGGTAGAAAAATTGAGAAATCGAAAGAAAGAATAGATATAGAAAGAATATTGTACTCCGACAACTATTTTTGATTTAGATCTAGTCAGATCTCATGTAGATTTACTCATTAGATTTGAATAGATCTACTCATCTTCTTCATCGTCGGTGAAGATGAAGTCACAAGTTGATGTCAATGGTTGGTGGTAGCCGGTGAACCCCAATCAATGGTGGTTGTCGGTCACCGGTGACTAGATATTAGAAAGAGAGAGAGAACGAGAATAAGAAATGTGTGATCACTGGTCGTCGTCTATGACAAAGAAAATGAGAGGAAAACGCAGAAAAAAAGAAAGGAAAACGTAAAGAATGAGGCAAAAAGTAAAGAGAGAGAGAGAGAGAGAGAGAGAGAGAGAGAGAGGGGAAAAGTAGGACTTTTGGGTCTACTCAAAAAGTTGTTGGATTAAATGGTGTACACATATTTCAAACAGGACCTATGAGTAATTTTCCCAATTAAAAAAGAAACGGTTAATTATAGAGGTGGCAAATATGTGGGTTTCGACTGGTCAAAACGAATTTTCCATTTAAAGCAATCCAATCCAAACTTGCCTATTTAATAAATGGACTTAAATGGGTTAGATTAAATTAGATACGGGTTGGACAAATGAACTCAACCAACACATTTACTTCATCTCTCTCTCTCTCTCTCTTTCTCTCTCTCTTTTTTTAAATATATATTTTAAAATATTTTTTACTTTTTTATTTTTTAAGAACAATATATATATTTTTTATTATTTTTTCAAAATTATTTTCTTTCTTATATTTTTATTTTTTTATGACAACGATGGCGGAGCAGAGTGGAGGTAGTGGTGGCAAAGTAGTGGTGATGGTGGAGTACTGGTAGTAAAGGAGCAGGTTGTGTTGGTATTATGTCAGCGACGGTGATGGAGTGGCAGCGGTGGTGGTAGTAGAGTGGCAATAGTATAGGAGGAGATGGTGGAGTGGTGGTGGTGACGAAGGTGGTAGTTGTAGTGGTGTATCGGTGGCGGCGATGTAGCAATGGTGGAGAAGGTAGTAATGGTAGTGGTAGTGATGGTAGTGGTAGAGGAAGTGGTAGATGAGGTAGTAGTGGATTAGTGGTGGCGGTAGTAGTGGTGTAGTGGTGGTGGTAGTGATTGTAACGCCCGCCTTTTTATTACTCGGATTCCATTACCAATCCATTATTACAGATTCAATTTTAGAGATAGCATACAGAAACTCTTTATATTTACAAGAACATATGAATTAAGATTCTCTCATCCGAATATAATATGAATGCAACAAGAGTTATAATTAAATAAATTGCTCGTAGGCTTACATTTTCTAAATGAAGAGAAAGGGTTTAACTATTTTACATCAATGGCATTCCGCCCACAAATAAAAGGCCTCATGGCCAACAGGTAAAGAAGATTCATGACTTTGAAACACTTCTCGACGTTCACTTGAAAAAGGATTAGCAACGTGGGATGAACATAAAGTCCAGTAGGGATCTCAACATGATCCTAAACAATAACAACTTACAGATAGCTATGATCATGAATGCTTAGTATCATACTAAATAATGTGACGGTTTATACAGAAATATACGTATATAAGAACTTTTCTCAAAATCATTCATTTCATTCAAAAACCTAAGCAATTCACTTTTCTTTCGTCTTGTTACCTTTTCCAAAATTCATATGACAATAACAAATTCCTAAAAACAATTTCGCCAAGCCCATTACGTTTTCTCCCACTGTCCAGACTTACACTTGATTTGCCTTTTCAAAACATGTTCACAAGTAACTGATGTTCTTCACATTATTCACAATCTTAATATAATATTTACGTTCGTTTCCAACACATTCATAACTATACATGTATACCTTTAGTACAAAAGGAAACAACAAGCAACCAACAACTATCTACTTAACAAATGAGGCAACTTAGCCTTTTAGGACCATAACCATCATAACCTATAATATACCCAGATACACTAAGACAATAATGATAAATAAGTTCTGCTCTACCTGCTTTAAGCATAGTAAGCCAAGGATACACCTTTCCATAATGAAATGGCAATTTACCAGACACCAGCTAGAAGGTAATGGTACCTCTCCCAAGTTCTTCAGGCGCTAGCTGGAAGGTACTGGTACCTGTTATTCTAAGCGCAGCCAATTCTCCAGGTGCTAGCTGGAAGGTAATGATACCTCTTATTCTCAGCGCAATATACGTTACCAATCATCACAACATGACAAAGTATAACCAACAAGTGTAATCCATACACATAAACTATTCAACACAACAATGTCATCCTCCACCGATGACCAAGGACAAAACCTCTAAATGTATGTATTCAACACACGTATTATAATAATCCAACTCTCCTGAGATTTTAAATCCAACAACAACAATAGTAAAATAAAATATTCATAATCCAACCTCAAGTTAATTTCTGAAATTCACATAGTGTTTTCATTTCATTCTTTCATTTCAAAAATCAATTCTTTTATTTTCCAAGTTAACATACTCCACCCTTTGTCCCAATCCATTATTTTCCTTTCACAAAATTAAATCCATGGATATCAAAGCCACAACCCAACTCAACTCAATATAATCGATCCAAAATAATTCCAATGCTATAGTTAATTCTCTCTTTTAGTTATTAACACATTTACACAAACCATAATAACAATTTACAAACATTATTCAACTTTACCCCTTTTTAATTTACCAAGTCAAAACATTAAATTAGAGCTTTTCTTCTTTCAACATAAACATGCTAGATTACTCCCCAATTGACCCAAACAACAATCAACTTAATAATCTCATTCCCAAATGACAAACCCTAGATCCCCTTTTCATGATTTTCAAAGAAATCCATAATGGATATGATTTTTATGCAATAAAATCTACCATATATCTATCTATAGATGAGGTATTGAAAAGGAGCAAAGAAATCTCTACCTCAAGATTTGAAGCTAAAGATGAAGAGCCAACTTGAGACTTTAATGAAATCGCAAAACAACTGGTAGAAGAGAAATCAAGAGTTTGGAAGGTTAGGGTTTCGGGTTTGGAGGATGAGAGGAGAAGAGAGGGAGAAAAATAAAGTTTTTGGGCCAAGAAGTCACTTTATAATGTCTGTTAGCGACGTGGTCGCTCGAGTGAAGGAAGCTTGGCTCAAGCATACAAAAGAAGCTCCTAGAATTTATGAAAATTGCGCAGTTCGCTCGAGCGAAGAAAAGCTTGTTCGAGCGAGCATGCTTCTAGCACAGAAACGCAAAATTCAAACAGGTATAACTCTTTCGTCCGGACCCGTTTAGGGTCGTTCTTGTGTCCAAATTGAAGCCTCGGAAATAAGCTTTCCAATGGGTCTAGCCTCACATCAAGATTCAAAGTATGGAGAGAGAAAAAGATGAAAGAGTGAAAACTACTCAATAACAATTATTCGAATTTGAAGTTTTTGATTCAATCTTACCCAACCGCTATGGTAATACCTCAACCAAGGCTCAAATATCAATTTAGAAGGTTCTCAACCAAGATAAACAAAGAGTCAAGTATAGTTCCAATATAAAAGGAAGCACAGAGTGTTACAACCTCCCCACCTTAGGAAATTTAAATTAAGAATACACCAAAACACAAGGCAAACCGACCATAGAGCACTCAACAATCGAGCACTTAGGAAAGAAAAACTATCTTCACAACAAAACCCTCGATTAACTCTCACAAAAGAAGAGGAATTACCACGAAAATACATCCCAAAAGACAATGCTCTGGCACAATAAGCTCCAATAATACCAAATCCTCCTCAAAACAAAACACCTAAACACATGACTAGCGATCCAAGCTAAGTCACTACTCAATATTCATCATCCAAGTAAAACAAACGATAGAAAAACTTTGTTTTAAAATCATTCTGTTGTATATAAAACATTTCTCAAAAGATACTCAAATTTTCACCGTTCATAATCAAAATATATTTCTGCATTTTCCATGTGAAACTCAAAAGTTTTGTAAACATTTTTTTTCATAAACAAGGTGTTACCTATAACACATAACCATCCATAATTTAATTGCCAAAGACTACTCATTGAAATTCCTCATACCATTTAAATTAAATCAAATCCGTAACATTTCTGTTTTAACAAAGCCATCAGAAGGTCATAACACTAGGAAAAATTCATTTTCCAATTCCTTTCCACTATAACAATCGGTGAACTTCTATCGTCACCCAACAACACCCATCACTCATATGGTCATGCCACAACCAACATAAAACGTAACATTTCTGTAATAACAGTTAATAGAAATGACAACTATGCTATCAACACAATAAGACACAAGAAAATCCACGATTTTGCAATTTCATTCCGTTATAATCATTATCATAAATTATCAGCTACACGAGCTAAACACATATGCAAACGAAGAATCTACAACACGTTACCCCAACCCAGGGTTTTCCACTAATCCAAAACAAGTCTCACACAAGCTTCCCAACCACATACACGAGACTCAAAGCGCGCAAAATCATTCCAAGGCACCCATAACCTATCAACCTTTATACACAAGCCCAAGCTCTCCTCAAGGTGACTACTTGTCAACCAAAACTCGATATCAACAAGTTGACTAATCAACTCGATAAACCTCTACACTCGATAAACCAAACACTAATGTGCTACTTAACACCGTTTACTCTAAAAATGGAGTTCCACACACAAACCCCCATATTTTTGAATCTCACCAGATTCCTTAAGATCAAACCATACCATCATTGTTCTTAAAGACATCATAGTAAGCATGACTTTACATCTCAAACACAAGACTGACATGGTCAATGGCAATCACATAATCCCTAATACATAACAATTTTGACCAACGCTACCCTCATTACCCGAGAACACAAACTATTCTTCCTTCCAAGGAATACTTCTAGCATCTTCTCACCAAATTTTCCTCCTACTCATAAACTCCACCCAATATCTAATAACACCACCAACCCATTTCACCTACACATAGTTACCAACTTATAACAAATGACACCACGAACACTATCCCTATTCATAATTAATAGAATCACAACGAACTCACTAACCAACAAAACCCAAAACACTAAACAACACACCAGTACCATTCTCACTAACCCAAGATACAAATCTCACACTCCCTCAGACATTCTCACATAACTTCTCCAATACCACAAAACTCTAAAGTCTCATATTTCCTTAAACTCAACACATCCAAAGTCTTATAACTCGACCCATATGATACCACCACACCAATCAAAACAACCCACAGATTCCTATTTCTCAACAAATAACTTCCAAACTAAACAAGGCTCACGGGCCATCACTTAACTATCTCATAATTTAATACCAAACATGCAACAACACTAGGATCATTTATCCCATTAACAACTTCTCACTACATATATATAAAAGAGAGTTTGAGATTCACTGCGTGGTCCCCCAATACATGAGGATAAACAAACAACAACATATATATATATATATATATATATAAAATACATAATCATGATGTCTTAGCATCCAACAGTACATCGGTCAACAACAAAAAGATTCACATATTAAATCACTGGCCTTCAATACAAAAGCCCTCTCCAGGGTAATACTACTGTGTTAGCTGATAAGTCTACCCTCACGAGGCTCTCGAAGCCTGGCCTACCCATTTTTGGTACCGATACCGCCCTCTACTGGACTAATGAGACTGAGTCTGATTAGGTTCTGAAACACCCGAAGAATTCACACGTAAAGGGCATAAACGTCTAACATGGCCTAGCTGACCACAATCAAAACAAACAGCAGACTCCTTACTCTGAGACTAGCTTGAAACCTGAACCTCCTTGGACCTCCCAACAGAAGAGTCCGAAACCCCAGATGAAGATAATGATTGAGCTTGAGACTGAGCATGTGCTCGCCTCCATATCTTACTGAGCCTAGAGTACTTATGAATCGTAGGAGTTGCTGAGGTGGCCTCCTCCCTAACCCGACCAACACTCATGACCATGGCCTCCATATGGGCCGTTGCCTCAACTAGAGCATAGTAATTCTTCTATAGGGATCTAGCTACTTTCTCTCGGATATCATTACACAACCGCCTCTGAAACTCATAACAACGACGCTCCTCTGTTGCCACCAACTTTGGAGCAAACCTTGACAAACTAGTAAGCCGCATCTCAAACTGTGCCAAAGGAGTAATATCCTCACGCAACTCAACAAACTGTTCCCTCAACCTTTCTTGAGCAGAAAGAGGGAAATACTTGGCCAAAAAGGCCTCGGTAAAATCAACCCACATATTACCTACAGTGTCCTTAGCATACTTCCACCAATAACTTGCATCTCCCTTCAATTGGAAAGTCGCCAAAGAAATCCTCAACCCTTCATCCTCGACTCTGAGCATATCAAGAGTCTGGGTAATCTGTTCTAACCAGCCATTTGCCTAAAACGGTTTAGCCTCCCCTACAAACTCCGGTGGATTGGAGTGAAGAAACTCCTTAGTAAGCTTGAAGGTACTCCTGTTGTCACCCTCATTGCGAGCTAGAGCATCTTGCACCGCTCTCATAATCTCGCGTGCAACTTTCTGGCCGACAGCCGATGCTGCAACGGCGGGTGCTAAAGGAACCGCTGTGCCTCTACCGACACTCCTACTACCCATCCATCCTCTATTCCCTCATGTAGACATCTTATAAAATCCAAAAATAAAACCAAACTTAGTGCACAACACAACAGCCTTCCCCGAGGCACACACTCACCACCCTTAAGTTACAAGACACACTTAGCCACAAAACACACATTTATATTACATATAAACAACTAAACACCTAAACACATAATCGAATCAAGTCCACAAAGATAGCCACTCATCCTGGAACTCTCAAGGAATTCCTATAAGAAACCACGTTGATCAGGCGTGTTTCTAATAATACCTCAAAGCAAGTTCACCGGCTATAAGTACTATCCAAGAAACTTAATCCCATGCTTACATAAATGCAACATATAAGTCCTAACACTTACGCTAATTATATGCAATGTCCTTGCCGCACGTAGCTGTAGACACCCCATTTTTGACCGTCCTCAAGACTTGGACGTCACCGTTTGAACACTCGGTGATCATCCATGTTCGTGTTTCGTTTTGAGTTCCCGGAGATCTCGGCTACGCGCCTTGCCTCAGGATCTCTCAACTCGACTGTTCTGTGTTCGGTTTTGCACCAAACACTTGTGTTTTTGTTTCTGAGGGTGGAGAGTAGCTTGTTAGCTATCCCTGGCACCCACCGGCCTTCCCTTTGTCCCACCGGCCATTCATTGTTGCCACCAGCCATGGTTTCTTGATACCAATGGCCGGTCGGCACTTTATGTGGCCGGCCGGCACTTTGTTTGGCCGACGACCTCTTTTGCTGGCCGGTGTGACCCTTTTGCACCCTTCAGGCATGGTGCATGCCAGCTGTGCCAGCTGGAATGCACCAACACTCCTCCCCGTGCAAGATGTGGTTGTTTTGAGCCTTTGCACCCCTTGTCCTTCTAGAAGGTTGAACCCTTTGGTGAAGAAGCTTGACCCTTTGTCATGGCTTCTTCAAGAAGCCTTGACCCCCTTGCCCCCTTTGCCCCTTTTTCATTTAGCTTCTTTGAGAAGCTTCAAGCTTTCTCTTGGCCTATATAAGGACCCTTCTTCTTCCATTGTGAAGGTTAGAGATTTTGAACAAAAAAACCAGAGATATAGATATATATCTGTGATATACATTCTCTCTCTATATTTTCCCTCTCTCTCCTCCCTTGTGTGTGTTTTGTGGCCTAAAAGTGCATTTTTACCTTAGTTTTGCACTAAGACACACACCATCACACCTTACTTCGACCTTGAGGGGCTTGGAGGGTTTGTTCTTGAGTTTTTGGACTGATTTTGATCAAAAGAAGAGGGCTGCATTTGCTGTTCATCAAGGGTTCTTCAAGGGTAACTACTTTACTTTAGTTTCCCTAATCTTGCATTGGCTTTTGACCTGTCTTGCATGCTGATTTAAGCTTTGTGTATAACTAAAAAAAGTCTTGTATTTTCATGCTTTAGATCTTTCATTGAGGGTATTTTGTTGCTTGGGGTCGACCTCCCCCTCTTAGGCCCCATTTGGCCTCTTTTAGTGCTTTTTCTTTAAGCTTTATTTATCTTGGTGTGTTGGCCTTCTCACCACTGAAATCCAGTGGATTTTTAGTGGTGAAGAAGGAGGTTTGAGGACTTGTGTAGGGGAGGGACACCCCTCTCCCCCATGTCTCTCATTTTTGTATGTTTTTGACTCATAAGGATAGCATGCATGGGTAGTTGCATTTGGTACCATTTCAGAGGTCTTTGGTTGTTTTTGGGTCATAACATACCTCTGTCCTTGGTCGGATTCATGGCCCTTTGCATGTATAATACACTTGCTTTGTAATTCTCCATTTTGCCTAGAAGTATGCCATGTGTTTAGCCTAGCATATCCTCATGTTTTGACCTAACTTTGTGAAGTACTTGGTCATATTTTGTCATGCTTAAGGTCTGTTGGCCACTGATTTGGTTTTGTTTAACATGTTTGATATAGTTGCTTTGCATCTTGGCTTGTGAGCCCTAAGGATGTGAGTTCTAAACATGCATTGGTTAGGTTATTTCGGTGATTTGGAATCACTTAGCATGTTATTTCAGTCCCTGAACCATACTTGTATGCTTGCATTCATCACTTCTCTCATGCTTTGAAGATGTGCCCTCTTATGCCTTAAAATGTGCATTGTGTATGCCTATATGTTGGGGTCATTAAAGTTGCCATAACAGGGGGTTTTGAGACTCATTTTTGCATGCTAGAATTCTGTTTTAGGTTGTTTAGTTCATGCCATGTGTGGTCATGAAGAATAGTAGTCTTGTGCTCCATGTTTTATGCCTCTTTACTTGGGTCATTTGGGATGCCCGGTGTGCGGGCTTTGGGTCTCATTCTAGAATGCCATGACACTTTTTTTTTGATTGGTCTAGTGTCCATGTTTGCCTTTTTTAGTATGCTTGTAAGTTGGCCTTCATGCCTTAGTCTTAGGCTTACTAGTTTGCATACTTGTTTTGCATAATTGGTATCATTGTTCTAGTCCACTTTGGCCACTGATTTTGACATGCTTGCGAGCTATCCATGTTAGTTTAAGTCCATCATCGCATGTTGTTGTGTGCCATATTCACTTACATGTTTAGGTTGTGTGCCTAATGCATAGTAAACACATTGCATATTTGCATGCTTAGAATACATTGCATTTGGCATGATTTTTGCCTTAGCTTCATTTGTATGCTTGAGCCATGATTGCATACTCGCATTGCATTGTTTGGCTTGGGGTGTCAAGTCAAACTTGAGGGGTGAGAAGTGTTCATACTTCAAGTGATGCAAAATCTCTCAACTCTCAGTCGCCGAAGCCCTTGACTCTAACATGATGGGATCTTGGTATTCATTTGTGTGTTGCATGCATTTTCATTGAATGACAAGCTTGACTTCTTAGGTTATCATATCTAATTGATGGCTCGAGGGTCGAGGGCCATGCTCCCTTGTATCCATTGCATGATAGGGAGTGTGTCCATGCATACATTTGCTTGAAAATTCCATGCCATACACTGCTTGCCCTCTGCTGCTGTCAACTGCAGGTTCTGCATGAAGTTTTGGCCGACCGGCCATATCTAGTGCCTGCCAGCCATTAATTTTTGGCCGGTATTCAAAAAGGTGGCCGGTGGTTCCTCCCCTTGGCCGGTGGTGTTTATACTTGGCCGGTGGTATTTCCCAACATCCATAGAGCATGTCCCAAGACTTTTGCAGTCTTCAGAGAAGCAGGGCAGTGTAAACAGAGGCAGCAGTGGCATGGTATGGGTTTTCCGGGCGAGACAGACTCGAACACCCATCATTCGCGCATTCCAAGGCGGGGTTGTGGCCTTTTCCCTTCTACATTCACTTTGTTAATTGAATTAGAAATGTTGTAATAAGTAATTTAGAATTATTTATTCGGACTGTATTATTCTTTTGGTCCCTCCGAGTGAGGGCATATTTGTAATAAGCGTGTGTGAGTGTGCGCATGTCTTCCAACCCCACGTCTTTGTTCCCTTTTATTTACCTGCTTATGATGGTAGACTAGGGCATATTTAAACTAGCATACCTTATGCAATGCATGCGTGCATCTATGCATTTGTCTTGCATGCATTAGGCTTGGTGCATCATTCAAACTGCATCTGTATTTCAATCCCAAATTGAATACATGTTAGTTGTAACATTTCACATGCCATTTTTTAGGATAGCTGAGCCTATTATAGTTGCATTTTGTATGTGTTGCATTAGCCATCTTAAAATGAGCTAGGATCATGCATGGGATTACTAACTAGTTTTTATTTTGGCTCAGAGTACTAGGTAAGCTTTTATGCTTTAGCATACCACATGCGTGTGAATGTTGCCATAATAGCATGATTACCATGAGGCTAGCTGCTTATGTGATATAACTGCTTGAATGCCTGTGGGTGGAGTTTGAGTTGTTTAGATTGGAACAATGCATTAAAGCTGTGAGTTTTAAGCCCACCAGATAGTGGCAAAACCATCTTTTCTAAAGCCCACTCGAGGGTGGCAAAACCTGCATTTTAGCCTACTTACGAGTAGCAAACCATCTTCAAAACAAGCATGCAATGTTTTGTTCCAATTTAGGCGATTTGGTCTATATTTGTTTTGCTGTGCGCATAACATAGTAATTCTAGGCTAATAACCGGAATAAGAGCATATAATGTTTTCAAAACAAGATATCACGGTTAGTAGAGGCCGATCTTCGGATCGGGCGAGAGGGGGTGCTCATAGCTGACCTTCCCCAATCGTACCCAAGCTCCCGAGCCGAGGCAACTTTGGTGATGACGGACACGTGGCCTTTGGCACCGAGTCAGGGTTTCCTAAATTCCCCCGTAAAAAATATTTAGGTGGCGACTCTGTATCTGGCGAAGCAGTCCATGTTTGGCACTTCTTTAAAAATCTATTTTTTCAAAACGATTTGCCGGATTTGGACTCTTCGGTTCAAGATTAAGAACCGTGACAAAATTGAGTCCGAGCTGTAACCCCGAGCGAGGTCCCCTCGCGGGCTTGTTACAGTAGAAAACCATTGTGGTAAAAACCACTTTCTACGAGCCCAAGGTGTTCAAACCTGGCTCGCTCTGATACCAAGTTGTAACGCCCTGCCTTTTTATTACTCGGATTCCATTACCAAACCATTATTATAGATTCAATTTCAGAGATAACATATAGAAACTCTTTACATTTATAAGAACACACGAATAAAGATTCTCTCATCCGAATATAATATGAATGCAACAAGAGTTATAATTAAATAAATTGCCCGTAGGCTTACATCTTCTAAATGAAGAGAAATGGTTAACCCTTTTACATCAATGGCATTCCGCCACAAATAAAAGGCCCCGTGGCCAACAGGTAAAGAAGATCCATGACCTTGAAATACTTCTCGACGTTCACCTGAAAAAGGATTAGCAATGTGGGATGAACATAAAGTCCAGTAGGGATTTCAACATGATCCTAAACAATAACAATTTATAGATAGCTATGATCATGAATGCTTAGTCATGAATGCTTAGTCTCACACTATATAAATAATGCGACGGTTTATACAAAAATATACGTATATAAGAACTTTTCTCAAAATCATTCATTTCATTCAATAACCTAAGCAATTCATTTTTCTTTCGTCTTGTTACCTTTTTCCAAAATTCATATGACAATAACAAATTCCTGAAAATAATTTCGCCAAGCCCATTACGTTTTCTCCCTCTTTCCAGACTTATACCTAATTTGCCTTTTCAAAACATGTTCACAAGTATCCGATGTCCTTCACATTATTCACAATCTCAATACAATACTTATGTCCATTTCCAACACATTCATAACTATAAATGTATACCTTTAGTACAAAAGGAAACAACAAGCAACCAACAACTATCTACTTAACAAATGAGGCAACTCGGCCTTCTAGAACCATAACCATCATAACCCATAATATACCCAGATACACTAAGACAATAATGATAAATAAGTTCTGCTCTACCTGCCTTAAGCACGGTAAGCCAAGGATACACCTTTCCATAATGAAATGCCAATTTACTAGACACTGGCTAGAAGGTAATGGTACCTCTACCAAGTTCTCCAGGCGCTAGCTGGAAGGTAATGGTACCTCTTATTCTCAGCGCAGTATACGTTACCAATCATTACAACATGGCAAAGTATAGCCAACAAGTGTAATGCATACACATGAACTATTCAACACAACAATGTTATCCTCTGCTGATGACCAAGGACAAAACCTCTAAATGTATGTATTCAACACATGTATTATAATAATCCAACTCTCCTGAGATTTTAAATCCAACAACAACAATAGTAAAATAAAATATTCATAATCCAACCTCAAGTTAATTTCTAAAATTCACATAGTGTTATCATTTCATTCTTTCATTTCAAAACCAATTCTCTTATTTTCCAAGTTAACATACTCCATCCTTTGTCCCAATCCATTATTTTCCTTTCACAAAATTAAATCCATGGATATCAAAGCCATAACCCAACTCAACTTAATATAATCAATCCAAAATAATTCCAATGCTATAGTTAATTCTCCTTTTTAGCTATTACCACATTTACACATACCATAATAACAATTTACAAACATTATTCAACTTTACCCCTTTTTAATTTACCAAGTCAAAACATTAAATTAGAGCTTTTTTTTCTTTCAACATAAACATGCTAGATTACCCCCAATTGACCCAAACAACAATCAACTTAACAATCTCATTCCTAAATGACAAACCCTAAATCCCCTTTTCATGATTTTCAAAGAAATCCATAATGGATATGATTTTTATGCAATAAAATCTACCACATATCTATCTATAGATGAGGTATTGAAAATGAGTAAAGAAATCCCTATCTCAAGATTCAAAGCTCAAATTTGAAGCTAAAGATGAAGACCCAACTTGAGACTCTAATGAAATTGCAAAACAATTGGTAGAAGTCTTGATATATGCTTGCTCTTCAACATTCTTGAAATATTAGGGGTGAATCTTGGGTAAATAGAAGAGAAATCAAGAGTTTGGAAGGTTAGGGTTTCGGGTTTGGAGGATGAGAGGAGAAGAGAGGGAGAAAAATAAGTTTTTGGGCCAGAAAAGTCACTTTATAATGTTTGTTAGCGAGGTGGTCGCTCGAGTAAAGGAAGATTGGCTCGAGCGTACAAAAGAAGCTCCCAGAATTTCTGAAATCGCGCAGTTCGCTCGAGTGAAGAAAAGCTCGCTCGAGCGAGCATGGTTCCAGCATAGAAACACAAAATTCAAACAGGTATAACTCTCTCGTCCGTACTTTGTTTAGGGTCGTTCTTGTGTCCAAATTGAAGCCCCGGAAGTAAGCTTTCCAATCGTTCTAGCCTCACATCAGGATTCAAAGTATGGAGAGAGAAAATGATGAAAGAGTGAAAATTACTCAATAAAAATTATACGAATTTGAAGTTTTTGATTCAATCTCACCCAACTACTATGATAATACCTCAACCAAGGCTCAAATATCAACTAAGAAGGTTCTCAACCAAGATAAACAAAGAGTCAAATATAGTTCCAAGGAAGTACAAAGTGCTACAGTGATGGAGTGGCGGTGGTAGTGGTGAATTGATGATAGAAGTGAAATCTATTTAGACGGGTTGGAATCTCAATTTTAATTCGGTTGACAATAAGCAACCCATTTAAGGCCATTTATTGATTTGGGCAGGTTTACACTACAAAAATTTCAAGTTTTTGCGACGGCAAAATGCTGTCGCTAATACTCCTAATGCTATCTCAGAAAACTTTTAGCGACGGCAAAGGGGGGGTCACAACAGAGGGCTTTGCAAAAAAGTTTTAGCGACTTTTTTGCGACGACAATTGTTGCCTTTTGCGATGGCATTTTACTGTCGCCTATAATATGTAAAAAATTGAGACCTTTTGCGACGACACTATTTTACCATCGCTAAAAGTTTTATTTGAGATGGTAAGAAATGCTGTCGAGAATTGTGTTTTTTTTGCAACGGCATGACCACTGTCACCAATAGTTCTAATGTTTTTTGTGACGGTGTGGTATCGTCACAAAAAAAAAAAAAACCTGCAATAAAATTAATAAAAATATTAAAATTACCTTTTTTTTTTTGTGCGTGTGTAGCGTCGTCGCAAAAAAAAAAAAAAAAAAGAAAAAAAAAAAAGAAAAAAAATGCAATAAAATTATTAAAAATATTAAAATTACCTGTGTAAATGAAAACAATTGAAAAAGAAATCAATATTACAATAATATAAAAATCTTATATATAAATAACAATTTCTCCATAATAAATATTCTTGCATCATAACTACACATCAACAAAATAACCCCGCTACATAATGTTCCATAATACATATATAATGTTTAAATAAATAATGTTGTTTATAATTCAAAATAACATAAAATCAAAATTAAAAGCTTTCCTCACCATTCTCTGTGGGTAACAAAAACAAAAGTTGGTTGCATTTTTCACAAGCTTGCATTCCACAATAAGCAAACCCCTACTCGGGAAATATCTGAAAACAAAAAATGAAAATAATTAATGACAATATAATTATGTGTTAATATATTAATTACAAAAAAATATAAAAATTTAACTACTATAGAATTACAAAGATAGTTAAGTAAATAATTTTGCGTAGACCGAAATTCGGCTCTAACCCCTAAACCGGGAACCCGATTCGAGTCTCGTTTTCTCCCACAAGTCTCTCGTGCCTAAGCAGTCGTGTGTGCCAAGTTTCGTGTTAATCCGATGCTGTTTGGTGATTTTGGGGCGTCAACACCTTGAATTCTAAGTTTAGTAATGAACAAGTTTGCCTAGAGTGAAATCCGGTTATAACTCCCAAACCGGCAACCTGATTCGAGTCCTGTCTTCTCCACAAGTCTCTTGTGCCAAAGTGGTCGTTTGTACCAAGTTTTGCGCTAATTTGACGCTGTTTGGTAATTTTGGGGCGTCAACACCTCGAATTCTAAGTTTCTTAAAAAAATAGTTTGTCTAGAGTGAAATCCGGCTCTAACTCCCAAACCGGGAACCTGTAGACGTCCCCGAACGTCCCGGGAGAAATCCCGTTTTGTTCATTGGGCTCACTACAGTTCAGACTCAAATGTCACGGTTTTGAATCTAATCTCGCAAAGTGCAATGCGAGATCGATAAATCATCAAAGAGTCCAAATCCGGCAAATCGTTTTGAAAAACTAATTTTTAGAAAGAAGTGCCAAACACGGACTGCTTTGCCAGATACAGAGTCGCCACCTAAATATTTTATTTTAGGGGAATTTAGGAAACCCTGACTCGTGCCTAAGGCCACATGGGCTCGGGAACTTGGGTACGATTGGGGAAGGTCACTTCGTGAGCACCCCCGCTCGCCCGATCAAAGATTGGCCTCTACTAACCATGATATCGGGTTTTGAAAAATTATGTGCTCTTATTCCGGTTATTAGCCTAGAATTACTATGTGATGCACACAACATACAAGTATAGACTGGATCGTTTGAGTTGGAACAAAACATTTTATGTTTGTTTATTTGAAAGATAGTTTGATGGTGCTACTCGCAAGTAGGCTAAGACGTGGATTTGCCACCCTTAAGTGGGCTTAAGAAAACATGATTTTGCCACTCTCAAGTGGGCTTAAAACTCTCAATTGGTGAATTGTTCCAATTCAAATAACCCAACCTTCACCCACATGCATTCAGGCAGTTATATCACATAAGCAGATAGCCTCATGGTAAGCATGCTATCATGGCAGTCACTCACACACGCATGCAAGGATGCTAAAGCATAAATACTTACCGAGTACTCCCAGCCAAAGAAGAAGCTAATTAGAAATCATGCATGAATCCTAACTATGCTGAAATGCCTAATGCAACACATGCAAACATGCAACTAAGATAGGCTCGGCTATTCTAAAATGGCATATGAATGCAACAACTGATACACGTATTCAACTCGGAATTGAAATACAATGCAGTTAGTATGATGTGCCGAGCCCGGTGCATGCAAGACAGATAAATGGATGCAAACATGCGAGCATAAGTATGCTAATTGAAATGTGCCCTAAACTAACCATCATAAGCTGGTAAATAAAAGGAAGAAAGACGTGGGGTTGGAAGACATGCATCACACACACGCACACTTATTACAAAGTTCGCCCTTTCGCGGAGGGTCCGAATAAATAATACACAACGAAATGAACTACAACTAATTATTACATAACGCTGACTAATTAACAAATTTAACTAAGTAAGCAATAAGACTATCATGCAAGCTACATGAAATGGACTGCCTCAGCTCTGCCTTGGATGGCAATGAAGGCATGCATGCTCGAGTGGATTTGTCGGGAAATCCATCGCGATGCTCCGACTTGCCTTTGTTTGCAATTGACCTCAGAACACTACACAAGGCTCCAGAAGGCTGAAACTCCACCCTGGGAAGCTGTGGGAAGGCTGCTGACCAGCTATTGGCCTTAGAGACCACCTGCCGACCACCATTTGTGGAAGAAACCAAAAGGGGTGGTTGGCCTGCCAGAAAAGCTGGTCGGCCGACCAGTTTCTGCCTCTAGTTTCTGGTTTTCTACAACACAAAGCAAGGGAGAGGCATGGCAAGGTATTTTCAACAAATGTGTGCATGACCACTCTCCCCGTCATTGCACAAGCTCGAGGGAGTGTAGGTCTCAATCCTCGGGCCACCAATTACGCATCTCGATGCATGATGGCCGAGGAACCGAATTGCACAACTTAATATAGAATGAATGCACATATGAACACATAAATGCCTAAACTCCATCATGTGTCGTCAAGAGTGTCGGCGACCGAGAATCGAGGCACGTTTCGTCACTTAGAGTACGAAACGTCCCTCATTTCCCGTGTTTGGACTAAACCCTATTCCAAACACAATGCAATATACATGGCATACACAATGCAACAACTAGCATGCAATCCTAAACGAAATGCAACTAAGACATGCAAACATGCAAGGAATGACATGCAAAGGTGCAACTAGCATACTCAATGCACATGACGCTATATGGCATACGCAACGCACATATGACGATGGACATACACAAATGCATACACAATGCGACGATCAAACATGTGACAACGTGGACATGGCATACACAATGCAAGATGGACTTAAACTAAAATGAATGGGCTCAGCCACACTCAAATCAGTGGCCAACATGATGAAATTAGGCAACAAAAACACATGCAAACATGCACAATGCAAGGGACCAAACCTAAGGCACCAAATGCAACTCTACCAAAGCATGGCAAGGGATGAAATATGGCATACAATCACACATTTTCCAGCTCTGAAATGACATGCAAGATGGTCCCGAATCACATAAACACCTCACACAATGCATGTTAGATGGCCCGGATACCAAAACTAGTGAAGTGCATTACACTAGAGGTACACAAAGCAATGCTCAAATGACCCAACCAGCCCCAAACAGTCCCTATGCAGGTCCAAGACAGTGGGAAAATGGTCTAAAATGATGGCTCAAAATGCATAGAGATGAAACTCATGCAATGGTCTATAAATGAGGTATTCATGCACAACTCTCAAACACGTTTAAAGAATGGAAAACATGAAAATATGGCACAAGTATAGGCTCTAAAATGACATGCTCAATGGCCCCAAAACATGAAAACACCTCAGTATAAGCATGCAATAGGCTTCAAAACTCAAGGCTAGGCAAGGGTATTACACTACAACCATGCATAGCAAGCATCGTTCGACCATGAGGCATAAAAAAAGAGCTAAGGCATTCCAAAAAATGCACAAAATCAGTTTAAGGCATGGCCAAAAAGTGCTAGAATCAAAGGCCAAAATAGCATGCAATGTAAGCTAGTAAAGAGGATTTGCACTACAAGCATGTGAGGCAGTCAAGAGGCCACTAAACCAGAAAAATTTAGAGGTACGACATGCCAAATAAAGCCCAAAAACCCACTGAAACATGGTTAATGCATGCAAGAATGAGATGCTCCTTTGATATGCTATGAAGAGGGTTATTCTACACATGCAAGATGGACATCCAATATGGCAAAACAAGCTCTGGAAAGAGCCTATGCAGGTCCTAAAACTCACCAAAAATGGCTTGAAACATGGCTTGGAAGCATGCAAATAAGGGCTCCTTTGTTAGGCCAAATATGCTAGAAATCGAAACAAGGAGAGAGAGGGTCACCCCTCTCTGATTTTGGCACTCAAAACAACATTCTAGCCACTGAAAATCCACTGGATTTTAGTGGCTAAAAGTCCAAACAAAGGCCAACACAAATGCTCTAAGGCATGGCTCAAAATACAGCAAAATGAAGCATGCAAGGGGGTAGATGACCCCTAATAGAAAAATGACCTTAAACAAACACGTTCAGGGCCTCAAAATAAGACTTTTTTCAGTTTACACTGAAGCTCAAATATGCTTTCAAGTATGGCTAAAAGATGAAGCAAAAGAAAGCCTTAAAGAGGGAATATGGTGTTACCCTTGTAGCTTCAGCAAAACAACACACCTCTGGACCAAAGTTCAACCTTTAACCTCTGAGAATGACCTCCAAGGAGCTTAGGTTGATGGTGGAAGTGTTAGGCTAGGAGGTGTAGTGTAAAAAGGCCAAGAACTATGCACTTTTGGAGCCAAAATAGAGATATAGAGAGGGAGGTATATGTGTATGCCTTTGGGAAATTTTGAACCTTCACAAAGGAGGGGGAATCCCTCCTTTATAGCCAAGAGGGTCCAAAGCTTCTCAAAGAAGCTAAAAACAAGCTTGAAGATCCTCCATACACGTGTATGGAGGATCCATTCTGTGCCCCCCAGCTAGCACAGTTGGCAACAACTCACAGAGACAAGACTGATGGGAGCTGGCCGACTAGTTCAAGTGGTCGGCCGACCACTTGCCCTAGTCGGACGACCAGGGTCAAAAGGGTCAAGTCTCAAAAGCTGGGCGGTAGCCTCCTAGGGTGGTCTCTACATGGAATGCAAGCTTGTGGCATGGTGGGAGACCTGCAAATGTGGCTCAAAGACCAAGGAGACCAGCTTCCTGACAAGAAAACCAGCCGGCGGGAGAAAAGGTGGTCTCCAAGAGAAAAGGTGGTCTTCCACCCTTGTACCATCTCCCAAACAATGAAAACAAGGTCCATGCCAAAAATGAACCAAGGCGGATGCAAAACGAGAGTTCGGGGGCCAAAACGCGGAGCCGGGTGCCCCGAAAACAGGCTGTTAAGCATCGAAGGTGGCGTACGACCACAAAGGTGGTCTCCCGGGCCACAGTGTCCCTCGAGACAGAGGAAACAAGGTGTGTACCAAAAACCGGAGTAAACAGAGAAAGTTAAGCAGTCTCGAACCGAGGCACACGGCCGACGGCTTCGAAAATCAAAAACTGGTCTCCAAACGGGAACAGTAGTCTACGACCACGAAAAGTAGCCTACGGCCACTGAGAGATGGTCTACGAGACCTCTCCCTCCTTTCGGGAAGAGAAAACAGAACCTGGTTCGCAATCCGAGGCAAAGCACAAAAGAGTCCCGAAGTCCGGAGGCAAGGCACTCAATCGAGACTTCGTAACCTCAGAACGAGCATAACATGCGCAATCACCGAGCGCTCAATTGATGACGTCTAAGTCTTAAGGTCGGTCAAAAATGGGGTGTCTACAGTTGCCCCTCTTTGACAGAACTCGAAAGTCATAAGTGACGGGAGTGAATGTCAAAGCCCAGAGACGACCCATTTTTGACGAGGCCGAAGACTTAGAGAAACAGGCGAGATAAACAAGAGATGTGCCCGCAGGCAGGGGCAAAATGCAAGAGACATGCACAAAGCCGGTCATGACTTATGATTATGTAAAGAAAGCTGTAACGAAGCAAATATATACAATAAATGCAACAGTTTAAGCAGGAATGCAAAATGTTATGTAGGAAGATTTTGATAATTGGACTTATACGCTACGCGAAGCTGGTTTGAAACTTGGACTTATACGCTACGCGAAGCCGGTTTGAAAATTGGACTTATACGCTACGCGAAGCCGGTTTGAAGATTGGACTTATACGCTAAGCGAAGCCGGTTTGACAATTCAGGATTTATGCAATGCAATGCAATGTAATATCTAGGAAGTGAAGGTACCTTACAAGGGCAATTGGCAATGACCTACCTCATGCTGCTGGGGACCTTTCCCTTCTTCTCGGTTGAACCGCAGGTACTACTTTTCTCCCTGACTATGGTCACAGCTTTCCCTATTCTCCAACAGGGTGACAGACTAGGTTGGTTCAGTATCCAGAATTGAGGCGCATACACATGCTATCTCAATCTATGGGGCTGCCATACAAATTTCAAGCTGAGAATGTACCCCTGGGTATTTAAACCAGACTTTAGTCTCGGAAATCCTGAACCTTTGCGTTCTAGGCATAATCCATTCGAACTCTAGTTTCCACCGTCTCAGTTGGTCTCTTAGGAACTCACCGTAAACACAGGCAGGTGGCTATACCAGACCACCGGAAGTCGTTCGGGTACGACAAACACCAAAGGAATTGCACCTTTAGAGGATTTAAGGTCTCTTAGACCAGAGAGTGCACAAGACAGTATGAACAATGCAATGCACTAACAAGTGCAGGTAAGATGCGCAAGAAAACTCAAACAATGCAATGCACTAACAAGTGCAGGTAAGATGCGCAAGAAAGCGTGAACAATGCAATGCACTAACATGTGCAGGTAAGATGCGCAAGAAAGCGCGAACAAAATGCAATGCACTAACAAGTGCAGGTAAGGTGCGCAAGAGAGCGCGAACAAAATGCAAAGCACTAACAAGTGCAGGTAAGGTGCGCAAGAAAGCGCGAACAAAATGCAATGCACTAACAAGTGCAGGTAAGGTGCGCAAGATAGCGCGATAAAATGCATGCACAATGCAAGTAAGGTGCACAAAATAGTGTGATGCGCAAAATAGCGCGATAAAATGCATGCACAATACAAGTAATGGTCACGGCGCAAAATAACGCGATGCGCAAAACAACGCGAGTGCACAAGACAGTGCGATGCGCAAGAAAGCGCGAGTGATAAACTGCACAAAACAGTGCGATGCGCAAGAAAGCGCGAGTGTAAACTGCACAAAACAGTGCAATGCGCAAGAGTGCGCGAGTGTAAACTGCACAAAACAGTGCGATGCGCAAGAGAGCGCGAGTGTAAACTGCACAAAACAATGCGATGTGCAAGACAACGCGAGTGATAAACTGCACAAAACAGTGCGATGCGCGAGAGAGCGCGAATGTAAACTACACAAAATAGTGCGATGCGCAAGAAAGCGCGAGTGATAAACTGCACAAAATAGTGCGATGCGCAAGAGAGCGCGAGTGTAAATTGCACAAAACAGTACGATGCGCAAGAAAGCGCGAGTGATAAACTGCACAAAACAGTGTGATGCGCAAGAGAGCACGAGTATAAACTGCACAAAACAGTGCAATGCGCAAGAAAGCGCGAGTGATAAACTGCACAAAACAGTGCGATGCGCGAGAGAGCGCAAGTGTAAACTGCACAAAATAGTGCGATGCGCAATTAAGCGTGAGTGATAAACTGCACAAAACAGTGCGATGCGCAAGAGAGCGCGAGTGTAAACTGCACAAAATAGTGCGATGCGTAAGAAAGCGTGAGTGATAAACTGCACAAAATAGTGCGATGCGTAAGAGAGCGCGAGTGTAAACTGCACAAAATAGTGCGATGCGCAAGAAAACGCGAGTGATAGACTGCACAAAACAGTGCGATGCACAAGAGAGCGCGAGTGTAAACTGCACAAAATAGTGCGATGCGCAAGAAAGCGCGAGTGGTTTGAAATGCGCTAGACAGTGCAATGCGCTAAACAGCGCGAGTGATTTTGAAATGCACTAAACAGTGCGATGCGCTAAACAACGCGAGTGATTTTGAAATGCACTGAACAGTGTGATGCGCTAAACAACGCGAGTGATTTTGAAATGCACTAAACAATGCGATGCGCTAAATAGTGCGAGTGATTTTGAAATGCACTAAACAGTGCGAGTGAAACACAACCACAAGGTGCACAAGACAGTGCGAGTGATATGAAATGTGAAAGTGCACAAGACAGTGCGAGAGAGATACAATGCACAAGAAAGTGCGAGGAAGGTGCACAAAAGAAGTGCGATAAAATGCATCTTCGGTGCAAGTATGGGGGCATTTTCTATGCAACATGGAAAGCATATTCTGTGCAATATTGAAAGCATATTCTATGCATGAGATAGGCATATTCTATGCAACATTGAAAGCATATTCTATGCATGATTGAAAACAAAGCATATTCTATGCGGAATCGAAAGCAAGCACATTCTATGCATGAATCATAACGATGCGCGGCACGTATGAAACAAAAGCGTATATGAAAGTGCACATTCTATGCAATAGAGGGGCATCAAACATGTACTCTGGTGCCTCCGATTTATCTCTCGGAGGGCTTTGCAACACACTCTACTCGAAAAGGGGACACCCTGTTTATATTGGCGAGAGATGACATCTGCTACTGCTTTAATTGCCATTCTGACTTGAAGTAGGCTTAAGCTTGGAGTAGAGGCACATTCATTCTTCAGAGCACTGACAAGGCCTGACGAGGTACACCCGGAGTACAAACACGGCATATGCCGAAGTCGAAACACACTAAGATGCTCTGATTTTCCTTCTTTTCTTTTGCTTTGTAGTCTGGAACCCATATAGCTTCAGATAGGTGCTGGTTTTACTGTCCTCACATGACCTGGGTTGAACCCTGCGGTTTTATGAAAGAACAAATCCTGTTTTGCACAAATATGGAGAACGACACAACACTCTGAGCACAAAACGATTCATTTTTGAGATTGAAATGAGAAAAAGGTTCTCAACTGGGTATCGAGCCTACAACTGACCACAGCCAAAACGACTCAACAACGGTAGAACAACCTAACCACCACTCGACAAAGGAAAAACAAGGTAAAACAACCTAAACACATCTATTGACACTCAAACGACTCAAAACAAGAATCGAGACAAACAAAAACACATAAACACAACACTCAGCTGTGTTATAAAGGCAAGAGACCTCTCGGTGCACGAGAAGCCATTTTTCTCCGGGTATTGTTTCCCACCCTTTCTTATTTGTGTTTCTCACATCACTCGGCCCTCAAGCTCTGTTTTTCTCTTAAAACCCTTTTCCTCACTTTTTCTCTTAGCGCACATCTCTCTATTCTTCAATCTCTCATTTTTTATCCCTCCCCGGGGTGGTTGATGGATAAGCAGGAAGTTGTGGGCTCTTGCCCCTGGCATTCTACCATATTTCCATTCTTATTCACAACAGTGAGTTTCTCCCATAGAGGGGTTGCAATGCGACCAGGCGCGCAGCAGATCTGCAACTGACATCGGTTGACGATGCTCTGCTGGGGAGTTTGGACGTGATCAAATTTGCCGAATGAGGGAGTGGAATATGTTGCTCCATTCCAGTTTGTGCTTTGCACTTGGCTTGATACCTCGTTGCTCGGAGGATATGAGAGCTTTCAGCCCTTTTTTTGTTAGCTTCCGCTGTGCCCTTCTTGGCGAATGGGGTGCCTTTTTTGGCGAGTAGAGTGCCCTTTTTTGGCAAGTATGTTGACAACGGGGAAAAGACAGAACACCTGACTCAACTGTGCCCCTAGTTCATTGTTTTGACCATTTTTTGTTTTGGTTTCTACTGAAACAATTTTGACCAATATGAGAGTTAGATTAACATACTTGTTCAACTTTTTGATTTGAAATCACGCAAGTCAGGTTATGAGCACTGAAAAATTTCCTTTTTTGGGTCCAAGAAATGGTCCAGTTTTGGAAAAATAGAATACTTTTTGAGAGAATTTAGTCAACCTCAGTAAAAATTCTCAAAAACTGTTTTCGCAAATGGCCATTGCTCGACCAATACGAAACTTACTCTTGAGATGCACAACCTCAGATCCGAAGGAAAATTGTGCCTCGTCTGAATGGCACCGCATGGAAACGGAAAGTTGCCCCTAGTTTGAATAGCACCGTAGCACTGCACGGCAACGGAAAGTTGCCCCTAGTCTGAATAGCGCCGGAGCACATGGCAACCAGTCCTCACAGTGACAATTACAACCAAATTCTCGGATACAGAGAAGACAAAGACCAGAACTGTCACATGGACACAGTCGAATTTGAAGTGTTTTACGGTTGGACTTCAGAATGAAGTTGCCTACGTATCCCAAAGATGGGAATCAAGCCTTACGTAGTTCGGGGTAAGGTACACTCGGGTATTAACCTCTTCTTTTGCGCTCTAACTTTTGCCAAGGCCACCATTTCTGGGTTTTCAACCTTGCGAGCTTTGTTCTTCTCTTCTTTTCAATTCTTTTCTTTTTCATCTTTTCTTTTCATTTTCTTCATTTTTTCTTCTTTTCTTTTTTTTTGCATTTTTCTCTTTTTTTCTTTTTCTTCTTTTTCTTGCTCTAACTTTTGCCTGGGTCGCCCTTCCGGGTCTTCGGCCCAGCGAGCCTCTCAAGGGTAAAAGTGTAGCTTTGTCCATGTCAAATGGTTTTGAGATCTTGAAGCCATCTGAATCCAGGAGAATGGCTGTTGTTCGCTAATGATGTAGAAGTCCATCCAGTGGAGGGTGAATTTGGCCCTAGTGTTGTGGATAGGAACTCGGTTGTCCTTCAGCAATGTCTTCTTCTTTCCTCCCTTCTGGGGTTTGGCATTCTTGCCGATCTTCATTGATTTGTGGAATGATCCATCTTCGGCTCTTCGAGCACAATCTGGCATCTTTTGCCCCTAGTTCGAGGGGTGCTTTTGATCTAGCTTTGCAAACTTCTTTTGACGACATCTGATCTTCTTGATCTGACTTCCCTGCCCCTAGTTCAAGGGCTGCTTCTGATCCGGCCACACAGGCCTTACATGGTGGTTGACCGTTGAACATTCTGAATCTAAGTTCAAGGTTCGAAAGCAAGGGGTTGAGTCTCGAGGCTGAGAGCGATCCTAGGCTGCACAATCTCAAGAGCGATTCCACACAGGTCTTCGCAGGACTGCGCAAAACATTTTTTGAATTTTTTTAAGAAAGTGACAAATCGCTCGCGCTGACGACATTGTAGAACCTATCTGGATCAAGCCAGGGTCCTTCTCAGTACTCACATTAACAAACATGATTTCATTCATTAAGGGCTTAGCATGCCTCTCTTTCTCTCAATTGATCAAATTTTGCAAAACCTGAGGAATTCCTGAAGAGCAAGTGAGATGCTTCGCCATTTCATTCTAGACTTGTTGGCACAACAGGTTCAAAGCAGAAGCAAACATAAGAGCGTGAAAATCACTGCTGTTTCATTCAGATCTGTTGGTGTAACTGGCTCCATGACAGAAACAAACTCAAAAAGAAAGCAAAAAGACAAACGCAAAACAAAATAGTGATGCCCGAGGTAACATCCCCGGAATCACCCGACTCCGACACAACAAGACAGACTTGATACAATAAGACTGACTCGACTGACCCAGTAAGAAAAGACTGACTCTGTACAACACAACAAGACTGACCCAATACCCAAGTCAGAAAGTAAAAAGCTAGCATTCGCAAATGCTCAAAATAGTGCGTGCCATACGCCACATTTGGAGTAAACTGAGCGCCGCCCGCAGGTGGTTCATCCCCCGATCACATACCCGTACTATCTCCCAAGTTCACTGATCCAGTGCCGATAGACTTTGCAAAGCTTGGCGCGACAATGACCCCGTCGTCAATCAGATCTTGTATTTCGTGACGAAGACGAAAACACATGTCAGTATCATAGCCGGCCTGTTGATGAAAGGTACAGTACTTAGCCGGGTTGTGGGAGAAAGAAAGTTTGTCTGGTAATGGCCGTGGCTCCAGGGGCTTCAGATGCCCCTTTTTGATTAGGACCTTCAGGGCCGTTGACAGAGACATGTACAGTGGGGTGAACACCCTTTCGCCCTGAGGTAGGTATTTGGCAGGTTGTGAGCTGGTTACGTTGGATGTACCGGCGAAAGGGTCGGCAGGTGCTGACTTTTGATGATCTCTTCTGAGTGTAGGATTGGAGCTGAAAGGGGTATTTCTGGTACGACATCCCGTGTCTCGGCTTGCCCCTTGATTCAGACTGCCCCCAACTTGAGGCAAAAATATCATCCACAGTTTTTGCAACCACTGCAAGCACTTGCTGTTTGTTCAGTCCCTCGGCTTTCAAAGCCTCAACAGCCCACTGAAGGTGCTCATAGGGACCAATTCCTGCCCCTACCTTGTTCTTACCTCTTGCCTCCATTTTGCCAAGGGATTGGCCTTCTTCCAATACAACCCGTCCCAAGATTGGGGAGCCTTTTGTCGTGAAACTCCTAGCATGTGATGTGGTCGATGAGGGAGTCAATGTCCCAGAGGCCAGATTTGTCACAGTTCTTTGAAGATCTTTAATCATTCTCATCAACTTAGAAGCAGTGGGTTCACGGGTTTGAAATGATTGGGGTTCAGGTGCACCCATCATGCATAAGTCCATGCTTTTCGGGATAACCACCTCCAGCTTGGGTAGATGGGTTAGGGTGATGTATATGTTGGGGTCATAGGTGGATAGCAGTATATGAATGAGGTTGAGGTAGGCAGGAGATGTTTGGTCATTGGGGTCTGAAGGTGGAGCTATCGTCCGGTTGTCGATGAGATTTTGGACTTCATGACGAAGGCGGTAGCAACGGTCGGTGCCATGACCGCGCTGCTGATGGTACACACAGTACTTGGAGGGGTTATGTCTGGCTGGGAGTGGGTTAGGCAGAGGTTGAGGATCGAGGGGTTTGAGATACCCTTTTGCCATCAAGACTTTTAGTGCACTAGTCAGGCTCATATAGAGAGGGGTGAAAGTTCTGCCCTGAGCTCAGGCTGGGCCGGCGGTTTGTAGGCTTGGATTGGAAAAAGGGTCGGCTATGGCAACTGTATTGATTTCGGTAGGTTTGGGAATAATGCTACTACCAGCATTGGTACTCCCTGAAATCGCCCTCCTTGTCGGTTCACTTGTTCTGGGAATGATCCCACTGTTGAACGCATTCTCGACCTGAACCCCCAATTCATGCAAACTTTTGAAAGTAAATAGTGGAGCGACTATAAACTTTTGCAACATATCATGCTCGAGGTTTCGCACCACTATCCGCACTTGATCCCTCTCCGAAGGGCGATCTGTCATTTGTGCTGCCTTTGCTCTCCACTTTGCAACAAATTCCACAAAAGGCTCTGTTGGGTTCTGGCGGGTTGTTTCAAGCTCTTGCATGGTCATTTCAACTTGGGTGTTGTAAGAATACTGATCGACAAAGGCCTCAGCCAACTCTTCCCAGTTCTGTTTCACTGTATTCTCCAACTTGGCATACCAAGCGGCTGCTACACCTGACAGGGTTCTTCCATACAGAGAGAGTTTCTGTGGCTTCGTCAGACCCATTGGCTTCAGGACATCCAAGAAAAGCTGGATATGTACCATAGGATCTCTAGACCCGTCGAAACAGTCAATATGTGGCATTTTGAATCTGTCTGGGAGCCGTACGGCAGCCTCGGTGTGCCCATCCTCAATGTCGGGAATGGAGTTAAGGCCCTATGCCTTCTTGAATTGTTTCTCAAGGTTCGCAATTTTCACCGCAGTCGGATTGAGGTCATTAGCATCAAGGGGATAAGGCCTCTCATTATGCTGTACCAGGGGTTTGAAAACTCGGGCTTGAGCCAACCCTTCTCGAGGATCTGGACCCTGCAAATCTTCAGCTGGCGGAAGTGGGTCAAAGTTCGGCTGGGGTCCCGAAGCTAGGTGCGAGGCAGATGCCCCAGATAGGCGTTGCGTTTCAGCACTGGTCTCATCCCGCATGGTAGTTCCCTGATTTAACGCTGCTACCACGACCACAAATTCTTCCGAACCCTGTGCCATCACGGGTCTGCTGATGATGTGACTAGTGACTGTCGGATCAGATGAACCAATGAGCCCTGTCTGGCCCTTCTTTGCCTTACCACTGGCGAAGGAAACACTGGTTACCCTTGAACTGAATCTCTGACCTGACAAAGTCTATCAACACAAGTTCAATGAATCCGGGGGATATCGGAGCCTTCTGAAGCTATGGTTCCAGGACTACCCTTGCAAAAGAGGAAACAGAGAGCATCTTAGCTTGATTTCGCTAGAATGGACATGAGTACAGCTGAATGATTGTACTCTTTACTGAATTTTGCCCAAAACTTTGCCAGTAAACTGATACCCTCAGGTAAAACTGATTCTCTTAGGAAAAACTGATTCCCCCCAAAATACTGATGCCCTTAGGCCTGATACCCAGACTTGCAAACTGATACATGCATTACTGTAGAGGCACACTCTAAAAGCACATAGCAAACAAGTGAGAGCCAAAAACCCCTATGGAGGGGTAGGGTTTCCCTGTCCTATTTTGTCAGGAGTTAGGGTTTCACTACACACGCAGCGGTTTCAAACAACCTATAATCGGGTGAGCAACCTGTCCTAGCTTGGAATGGTCACTATGGATTTCGAATATGCACTAGGTCGAATGGTCAAAAAGGGTGCCCCGGTAAAAACCAGGGTTTGTGTTCCCATCATGGCAGAGCTCGTAACTGGTCAGCCTTATGGCACGCTTCTCAAAGCGAGCCTCCGACAAACCGTTCAGGAATAACAGATGGCAAACACGGTGTCCTAGGCGCACCAATGCAAATGCAATGCAAAGAAACACATAAGTGTAATCAAAACAAGATATCATGAGTTCGAGTCAAGTTCTCTAAATCCCCAGCAGAGTCGCCAGAAACTGTAGACGTCCCTGAACGTCCCGGGAGAAATCCCGTTTTGTTCATTGGGCTCACTACAGTTCGGACTCAAATGTCACGGTTCTGAATCTAATCCCGCAAAGTGCAATGCGAGACCGATAAATCATCAAAGAGTCCAAATCCGGCAAATCGTTTTGAAAAACTGATTTTAGAAAGAAGTGCCAAACATGGACTGCTTTGCCAGATACAGAGTCGCCACCTAAGTATTTTATTTTGGGGGAATTTAGGAAACCTTGACTCGTGCCTAAGGCCACGTGTCCGTCATCACCAAAGTTGCCTCGACTCGGGAACTTGGGTACGATTGGGGAAGGTCACTTCGTGAGCACCCCCGCTCGCCCGATCAAAGATCGGCCTCTACTAACCATGATATCGAGTTTTGAAAACATTATGTGCTCTTATTCCGGTTATTAGCCTAGAATTACTATGTGATGCACACAACATACAAGTATAGACTGGATCGTTTGAGTTGGAACAAAACATTTCATGTTTGTTTATTTAAAAGATGGTTTGATGGTGC